>JAMQGT020004701.1:0-18982 GCA_024447675.2 Pterophyllum scalare | reverse complement strand
TTAGGTTCCCTCTGTGTGGCAGTCTCCCTGTGTGTTAAGTCTGCGAATACTAGGTTTGGTTACTTCCTGTTTTTGTTTTGACAGTCTTGTGTTCCTTGTGCTTTGTGTTTGCTTCCCCTTGTCTCGTCAGTGTATTATGTTCAGCATGTCCTCACCGGTCTCCACTTCCCTCATTATCCCTCTGTGCATATATTGTCTGTGTTCTTGTTAGTTCTTGGCCAGGTTGTTGTCTGTGCTTACGTGTGTGTGTTTCATGTCAAGTCAAGTTATGCCAAATCACGGCACGTTTTGTTAAGAGTTAAGTTTGTGCTGCTGGCTCCCGCCTAGCTCATCCTGTTTTCTTCATTTAATAAAGCTAAGTCCAAGCAAGCTTTCGCCTTGGGTGTCCTGCTTTTAAGTCCTCCACCTTGCCTGTCACAGCGGTACATGACAAGACAGGCTCTGGGTGGTAGGGAAGAGGTACCAGATGACTGGGAAAGTACGACTGTAGTGCTGAGGGAACCTGCCAAGAAGGTGTTTCCTCTGGACAGAGGAGAGAGGAAAAGGAGACTTGGTGGTGAAATGAGAAAGAACAGGACAGTATTCAAAGTGGGACGGTCAGGGAGATGAAGAAAGTAGACAGGAGTGCTGGGAGACTGGGTGTATAGCAAAGACAGAGGTGGAGGTATGCTCTGGAAAGAAGAGGAAGGAAAATCAGTAGAAGCAAGACAGAATACATGTGTGACAGGTGTAAAGGTGAACATGCAAGGAGCAGAGGTAGTGAAGGTGGATAAGTTTAAATACCTGGGGTCAACCATCTAAAGAAATGTTCAGTGCATGAGAAAGGTGAAGAGGAAAGTGCAGGCAGGGTGGAGACGAGTGTCAGGGGTGATGTGTGACAGAAGGAGAGCAGCAAGAGTGAAAGGGAAGGTTTACAGGATGGTGGCGAGACCTGATATGATGGATGATTTGGAGACAGTGGCACTGGCACAAACAGTGGAGGCCGAGCTGGAGGTGGCAAAGCTGAAGATTTTCAGTGAAGGAGGACGTGTGGAGGGTTGGTGTGACAGAGGAGGACGCTGGGATAGGCTGAGATGGAAGCAGAAAATCCACTGTGGCACCCTATGAAAGGGAGCAGTCTAAAGAAGAAGAAGATGATGATGACAACAGCCTGATAACAATAAACTGTCACAACGGGCGGTGTGAATGGGCACAGTTGGACCTAAACGCAGGACTCCGTAGGCGTAGGTCAACTTAAAAGTCTGTACTGAAAGGAACACCAAAATCCTCTTGGAAGCAAGGCCTGGAACATAAGCTGAGTCAAGACATGGGCACATGACACACCACCATGACCAAACAACAACACAACAGCAAGCAGGGAAAACACAGGCCTTAAATACACAAGAGCTGATGGGGGGGGGACATAACATAACACACAGGGACAGGAAGACTATCACAATAAAACAGGAAGTGAAAACAAGACAAAAACGCAGACTGGACACAAGAGCAGGCAAGCACGAAAACATGACCTTCCGTGAGACACAAGACGAGGATCTAGAACACAAGGAACCAAGATACAGACTGGACACTAAATACTGAGAAACTAGGAATCAAAACATAACCAGGAACAGAAACAAAAGAAGCTCAAAGGAAATATGACTCAAAAAACAAATCATAAACCCAAAAAGCTGGGTCAAACCGCAGAGGTCAAAACTGTTTGACCTCTACGGATAGGATAATTCTCTTCATGATGATTTAGGATATATATCTATCTAGCAAGTATCATTTAACAAAATGTTATAATTAATGTGAAAAAATGCACAGATTAACTTGTTAAATTATTGAAAACAAACTGATCACTGTCACTAGATTACTATCTATAAATGATTTATTTACTTGCCTTTTATTGATGCAGAATGAAAGCAAATGGTTGAGCTCACACTGCGGCTGCTCAGCTCAAGTGTTTTGGGGTTTGACCCCCCCCTCCCCTTTAGTATGACCTTCACACTAATGAGCTTCTGTAACTACATTTCCCAGAAGACACCACACAAAGGGTCTGCACTCTCTGCAGAGGGAGCTTGTAAAGGAGATCTGCTGCATTGTTCAGGAAGAGGAGAGAAACAGTGTGGAGCGTGCTGGGAGTCCACTGGTGTTTGACACAGACTGGTAACCTCAGAGCCCCCGGTTTGATTCTCAACATGAATCTTTACTGTTCGTCATTTTCCCTCCACCTCACACTTCCCATTTCCTCCTCTGCCGTCTGAAAAGTGATGCTACCAGTAGAATTTTGTTTTCAGGATGACACCTTCTGACTTGGTGATCTATTCCTGTAGCACCACCCTGTAAAGTATGTGCTCAGCACGGCAAAACCCCACAACTGCAATTCTTGAAAGACCAACTAATATGTGACTGATCGATGCATGCAGCTGAATCTGGACAGTCCTACTGCACTAAAAGAGTTAGATTCACCTATAAGACACCATCACAGAAAACTATGCACTGTATATAAAAGTGGGACTTAGCTTCTAGGCCTGAAGAGTGAAGTCAGTCAAACATCATGAGCCAAAGAGCGTGCAATGTTCCTCTGCTTCACAGTTCAAATCTGGTTTCAGAAAGGTGACGCGGTGACGACAAAAATCGCACCGACTTTAGCATCACTGACCAACAGCTGATGTCACGGGAGATGATTTTAATATGGTAAATAATCCAGCACCAATACAGTCATGGCTAGACTCCCTTTTCTCTCTTCTTTTTCCTCTCAGTTCCCAACCAGTCAAGGCAGATTGCTGCCCCTCCCTGAGCCTGGTCGATGGAGGTCTCTTCCTGTTAAAAGGCGGTTCTGTTTCCCCACGGTCGCCAAGTGCAGCTCTGAGTTCTGGTAAATAGACTCGAAATTCTTCATACAACATGTCTCATTCACACACACATTCATCTAAGTGCTTTCTATCTAACAGTCACACACACAGGTGAACCGATAGGGAGCAACATGGGGTTCAGCATCTTGCCCAAAGATGCTTTGGGATGCAGACTGGAGCAGCCAAGGATTGAACCACTAACCTCCTGATTAGTAGAGGACCTGCTCTACCTCCTGAGCCACAGAGTAGCCGTTGCTGTTCTGATGCATGCTTGAGTAGAACATTTCATGTTTCACTGCTTCCAAGAAAAAGTCCCTGCATATTTCTGCAGCATTTCAGTGACTGCATTCAGCTAATAGGCAGTGCATCCACTGTAAATGTAGACATTCAAAAAGCAACCAGAACAAGCAGGAAAACACTCACTCTACCGTCACTTTAAATTAGACAACCTGAACAAAAAATGTCATGAGTTAACCCGTATTGCAACCGCTGTCCTCATATGAAAGAGCCGGTGTGAGATATACGGCCAAAACCTGAAACGAGTGTATGAATGTAACTGCAGACTGTTGTGACTTGCAGATTGATTTACAGTTTCTTTGTGGCTGTTTTGCACAAATGTGCTGTGAGTCTGGTGATTGTGTTATGATGTTACAGAGTGAACCATTTCACACAAGTGTTGCTGTTGTCATAAAACTGGACTTTTAGCTCTGACCAATGAAAGAAGTGTGATTAAGCAACCCCCCCCCCCCACACACACACACACACAGAGGGCAGTCAATCTGCAGCAGTCCTCTGTGTTTCACATTGCCTCTGGTCCCAGACTCCAATCTCATCTTCACCAGTCTTCTCCTCTCTTTATTTCAGTCTCTCTCTCTCTCTCTGTCACTGTCTCTTTCTCTTTCCTCCTTGCCTCCTCACTCCACGTTCTCTGTTGCCACGGCAGCAGTGTGAAGAGGAGCGATGGAGGGAGGAAGGGGAGGGGGGCACATTGGAGGAGGACTGGGAGGTGGTGGAGGGCAGAAAATGCCATCTCAGTCATGTTGCTGAGACGATGAAGTGACACCCATGTTAATTCCTGTTGTTCTTAAGTTTGGAGCTGACAGAGGCTGCAGGTTTGGTGTTTTTTTTTTTTTTTAATTTAAAGGAGAATGACATTTGGAGAAACAGGTGGGGTTGAGGGGAGGGACTGGCTGCACATTTAGTTTCTTACTGCTTCACAAAGATTTCATAAAAGTGCTTCAATATCATGTTGTGATGCGGTTATAGATGCACATGGGCATACACACACACACGCACACACATTGGCTTGTTTCTCTGTTGGAGAGTGAAACTGGGCCCGAAGCGTTTCTCTTTTGTACTCGAACACGTCGTGTTTGTCAGCACGTGCGGACACTCAGACACTCAGCACAGCGCCCACCCTGTAATCCAAGGGTTCGAAGAAAATGAGAACTGGCTTGAAAGCAGCAGCGCAAACAGCCTCACACTCGACTAAAACACTGGCTTGGATATCAGGAAGGTAGACGTAAAAATGCAGTTCTAACTTTGGACATCAAATATGTAACCGTATATTTTGTAAACTACAGTGCATGGCGAAAGTATGCCGAGACCTACAGGTCAGGGTGGGCTGTAGGTCTCGGCACTCTGACCAAGGTCACTTATATCCATTCTGAATGTATGGTACATATTAGGAACATGTAGGATAGGCAATAAATTATGATTAAATGTGCAAAATAACAAATTTCAGCTACTGCACGGGGTGAATGATTTTGAGAATGCCAGAGGTTGGGGTTTATTTTGCTGATGACAAAGTGTTTTCTGTGTGCGAACACTTGTAGGTGAGTGTATGTTTCAGTATAATGGCTGCCTATTGGCTGCAGGCTGGTAATTACAGAGTTCAGATGGAGGACAAGAGTTGCCTGAAGATCTCAGCTCTTTCAGAAAAGCGAGGAGCATCCAACAGCAGCTTCATTCTTCTTCAGCCCCGCCATGTCTTTGAAGCTGCTTTCATTGGTTTATTTGCTGTGCATGTAGAGAGTCCTGGATTAGTTAGAAAGATTGTTTTCCTGGCTGTAATCATAACTCATGTAAAATAATTATATGCTGGAAACAAGTATTTAGGTGTTATTTAAACAGTCTTAGCGATAAAATCCATCATCTTTGTAACGGGCATGTCTCTGTCACACTCCATCTCTAAAGCACACAAAGACAAGATTGCAGGAGGGAGACTGCCCAATTCTGGAAATGTAGAACTATGACAGATCCCAGCCTTCTATTATCCCAGCATGAACTAGAAGAGCGGCAGGTTACATCAGGTCACCAGAAACTGAACATGTGAACGTGCTGCGCTTCTCAATCCCATCGTCTTACTGTGAAAGTTCGAGAAAGAAAGGCAGAGCAGCATTACTCCAAATGTCCCATGAGAAATTCCAAACAGCAATTTATTTTGCTTCACTGAGTCAGATCTGCTCACGACTTCCTCCTCCTTCAGCTAAAAAGATGCAGCTTTAATGTGATTTCCCTTCTCTTCAGGTTTCTCTTACAGGAACTAATGGTGCAGTTCTGATAAGTGTTTACAGTGACTCATTATCCTGACTTCTACTGCTGTTTAAATTGTGTGTTGGCGTCTGTCTGCGTGCCCGTGTCGCCTCTCTAAGCGATTTTCTTTACTTCCTAGCTTCCCTCCTTCTTGTCTCCAGTTGTCATTTAAACTCTCTCATCCAACACAGATGTGCCTTTGCTTGTCAGCTTAGCTTTTTTCTTTTACTTCTTTAGTGTCACTTTTTTTTTTTTTTTGTTCTGAAGTAAAAATGTTTTATGATGTGAATAAAGCCAAGCTGAATCTAAAAAGACTAAACTTTCCTGAACTGAACCGTTCAGATTCAATCACAAACTGGCTTTCCTCTTCTGACTGAAATTCAGAGGAGTTTCTGTTGTCTCTAAAAATGCCCATTCCACTGCGCCACACCACTGTGATCAAACCACCTTTTTCCCCCTCTCGTCTTTCAGGCACGAATGTATTAAGAGCTGGAAATGAGACTCAAAGTGCATTAGTGTTTTTCTTCCTGGCTTGTCTGCTTTGTTTAAAACTGCAGGGACAGGTGTCTTGGCAAGGACTTTTCAAAGGCCTTTTTAAAATAATTGCGGCCTGTGTGTTAAATTAAACAGGACTTCACTGTTGCACTGCCACAGTTGTCCACTGGGGAAACTGAATAGCAGCCACTTCCTGAAAATAAAAATAAAGTTGACAGGTGGGACACACAGGAGGAGATCCAGCATAGGAGCTAAAATCACAGCTGCACTGAAAAAGGCCTCGAGGTGCACGAGAAGATGGTCTTGCATCAGAGATCAGCCAAACTCAAATTTGAATCAGGTGAGTTTTTATTTTTTCAAATGTTCTGAGCTCACCTCATCTATAATACGTGTACACCTAATATGGGAAAAATTACAACTGATAACAGTCATTGAGTGGGCTGAGCATACACGAGCCCAGTGGGAGAGCACAAGGTGTTTGTAGCTTCCTTCAAGGAATGACGGGAACACTTACAGTTAAAACACACCATTAATTTTACTCAAAATAGTTTGTGGAATGAGAAAAACTCCAGCTGTACAGAAAGCAGAAGCACCGGCCTCTCCTCTGTTTCACTCTGGCTCTTCGTGTGTGGACTGCACAAAACCAAGCACACGGAGTGGATTTGTGTTCCTTTGCGATTGCTCCCAGATGCTGTTCTCACTTTCGGTTTGATGTTGCAGCAGTGCTTCCAGCTAAGACAGTCCATATCCCATAATCCCTGTGGCACCTGGATGCTGGACACCGAGAGCCAGTGATTTGTGAAGTGTTGCTGTGCTCAGCTCTTCTATCCTTGGACCTGTCTCAGTAAAAGTTAAAATAAAAATAGCTTCACCCCCCACCCCCACAACAACCCCCAAAAATGACCCGGCATTGGCTGCCGTCTCGTTTTTCCTCCTCTCTGCTGTTTAACGTTGGCTCGACACTGGCTGAATGCCGGCATGCGGCGTTCCGAGAAGCACTCCACTCCAAGACTCATCGTGGTCCAAGGCTCACATTTAATTATGGCTCTGATTCATGGCTTCTTTGTTATTACTGTCAGCTCCACTTTCCACCTCCAGACCAAACAAATGGCATTTCCTCCACACAAAACCTCTTCTTCCTTAACCTTTCCTTTTCATCACCTCTGCCAGCTTCATCTCTTCCTCTTCTGCTCGCAAAATTATTACAAGGAGACGCAAAAAGACTCCAAAGATCAAATCACCTACAGATGCAGGCAAAGCTGCAGATACAAAGTCACACCAAACGCCACAAAAGTGACACCAAAAGACAACAAAACAACAAACTATACAGACAACAATGTCTCTTTCCATGTGGGAGTTTGACATTTTACTTATTAGTCGTGAAAACAAAATTCCTTCAACATTCAAAAATCGAGCCACCTTGTTGTTGCCTTTCACACAACAAGACTGAACTGAGTATTGATCTGTTCAGGCATGACCTTGGCAGATCAGTTGATCTGAAAGTCAGGTTAATCAGCTAATACACTTATAAGCATCCTATTAGTAAATCTCATACAGACAGTTGCTGCACATTTGAAAGCCTCCTTGCAACCCACCCCATCTCAGTGCCTCCTTTCATACTATGGCTTAATCAGTGTCACAGCAGTTATAGTCAGTGCACTGTTCTGCATCAGGGGTCTTGCTGCTGTCACCAGTATGACTGTAGATGGGACTAATCTTCTTTTGATTATAATGATCCTGACTCAAACATATTTTGGGCCAAACAAGAATAATTTGAAGTAAAGCAGTAAACAGGTAAAAGGAAACAAGTAAAAATAATTATTTCCACTGTTAGATGTAAGAACAGAAATGCAGAACAGATGGCCTTCATGTTCATAGATTCAAGCTGTTGAAGACGCCCTTTGAAGCCAAATGCAGCCAAAGTTTAATGTTGCAAGCCATTAAACATATAAGACTGAAGAAGATCGTCCAGAATTGGAGTCCTTTTCAGTTCAGGTTTTACCTGACATGAAATCTTTATTACAGTCAGTACTGTTCAAAAGTGGAGTCACCCTTCATGTCTTTATACTTTGCGGGAAATAAATGCAGCAATTTACTGAAACATATGCAAATATATATATATGGAAATATAAGGCAAAAACAGAGCTTGCACAATCTTAATGAACTCGGGATCAATCACATGCTTTCCAGATGGTATTACACGGTAGATCGAAATCTGGTTGTGCTTTTCTGAATTCATTATTCCATCAATTCTGACAAGATCTCCAACACCACTGGTTGAAATGCAGCCCCGAACCATGACAGAGCCTCCACCGTGTAGCTGTAGATACTCACTGCTGTAACTCTCTCCTGACCTTCTCCATACATACTGATGATAATTTCAAACAAAAATTTCAAATTTGGATTTGCTGGAATTTTTCCTGATTCTTAAGGACATGTCTTTCAGCTTACTGCTCATATTTTTTTTGTGTTTTTTTTTTCCAGGCTTGCCACTTTCTTTTTGTTCTACTTATTCAGTTTCCTTGTTTCAGGACTTTGGCAGTTGTCCTAGATTAAACTAAAGGAATTGGAACAAATGATGTGTTTTAATGACAAGCTGCTAGGCCCTTTGTAACTAGCATATTTCGGTTACAAGCATATTTCTCCCATATTGGCTTTTCTACAAGGTCTTGAATAATCAGGCCACATCTTATCTTAAAGACCTCATAGTACCATATCACCCCAACCAGTCACAGCAGATGACTGCCCCTCCCTGACCCTGGTTCTCCAGAGGTGTCTTCCTGTTAAAAGGGAGTTTTTCCTTCCCACTGTCGCCAAGTGCTTGCTCATATGGGGTCAATTTGACTGTAGGGTCTTTGCTCAAGGTGGTTTATGTTGTAAGGTAGACTGTTTGTTGTGATTTGGTGCTATTGAAATAAAATTTAATTGACTTGAATAAGTATGCAATGCTTTCTAATAATACTGCCTAATGCTTACAACACGCAGAATAAGAGAACAATGAGGGAAGCGCCAGCAATTCAGAGTTTGACTTGTTTGTCGGAGTCCAATCTTCCACTGCTCCATTGTCCTTGTCTCTAGAACATCAGTCTGCTTCACACACAAAAAAATTATATATATCAGTAAATCTCGGTATTAAATGTCGTAAGCACAGCCACTTTAATGATCACTTCCAGAACAGACAGGACAGAGAATGAAAGACATTCTACCATCTAGACTCACGGCACTCCCATCCATGTACCACAGACTGTCATTATTCTCAAAGTAATTGGACTGTTGTGACTCAGAGTGGCTAATATAGCCGCCTATTATCTATGCTACTTCTTAACTTATAATATCATGTGGATGTTGTAATAACTCGATTTCCACAAAGCACTCACATACACATCCTGCAGCCCTAGCCAAATGACTTACAGCTGCAAATGCACAACACATAACCCAGATTATACTATAATTTACTGAGTTAAAGCTCTCTCTCTTTTTTTAAAAGTATAATCCACTCAAGAATTTATTTTATTTAGCCAGGGAGTGATAAAAATAAAGTACACTGTTGCAGCTGTTCTTCCATTTACATGCAGTCCTGTTAAAATGAAAGACTATGCAGTCTTCTGGAAAACTAAGTCCACCTTTATTGCTTTCATAGGTATTAAGAAGGTACAGTAAGTAGCAGCCAGGTGCTGCCAGTCAAGTGCACTGATTAGTTGATCATCAGCAAGTGTGAGCTCTATAAAAGGTGACATCTTGGCAGTTTGCTGGTCTGCAGCATTCAGATGTCTTAAAACAATGTCACAATCTTCCCAGGATTGGATGTCCCAGCAAATTCACCCCAAGTTCAGACCATGTAATGATCAGAGAAACTGCAAAGAAACCTAGAGCTTAGACTCTACAGGCCTCAGTTAGCATGTTAAAGTTCATCACAGCACAATTCGAAAAAAGCTGAATGAGAAGCGCTTGTTTTAGAAGGGTTGCAGGAGAAAGCATCTCTGTGCCACATCTGGAGGAAACCAAACTCGGCATATCAGCACAAACACCTCAGAGCCACTGTCAGCACAGCCATTAGCTGAGGATTTGGGCTCCTTGCAGTCACGGAGTGGACCATGAACTCCTCAAGTCAACCTGACTGAATGCCGTGGCGGGACCTTCAGGGAGCTGTGCATCAATGAATGCTGCAAACCTCAATGAACTGAAGCAACATTGTGAAGAAGAGTGGGCCAAAAATTCCTCCGACTATGTGAGAGACCGATGATGATTATTTCAGCTTATTGCTGTTAAAAGTGGTTCTACAAGCTCCTGCAGAGAGTCCTATGAAAACTCTCTTTTTCACATAAGTGTAAGACTGACAGTGGTGTGTAGCTTAAAAAACAAAAGCTAACTCTGCAAACAATAACATATCCAGGTCAGGGAGAAATGCTAATTGAGACCTTTAGTCTTTATCTTTATCAAGCTTTCCCATGTGTCCATCCTTTAACCTTTCCTCAGTTATTACTCAGAGATCTTGAGACAGGATCGGCTCAGGTTACAGATCAGGAACCTCTGCGTGCGAGATATGATACAATAGGTTGTGACAGTTTGTCTTACAGAACGTATTATTTTCAAATGCGGTGTACTGGTTGGGTCATCGGACGAACTGTTTAATTGATTCTGGCTCATTTAAACAGAGATTGCAAATAATGATGAAAAATGAGAAGTTATTTTCTGATTATTTTTGCTTTGGTCCAAACTAAACTTTAAGAAGCAGTGTATTGTTTCCATGCATCAAATGTGTGGAGGAGAACTCCCCCTCATTTTACCTGAGTTATCATCATCGCTACTGATGCAGCTCAGGTCTGTAGTTAAACAGCACTGATGCTGATACCCAGCAGCCCTGCCTACACTACATTTGTTAGTTTTTGTTGTTGTTGCTTTACTCATAAAGAAGCAGCCAGAGAGTCTGCCAAACCTCAGGGATGAGAACATTTGAAAGGAGGGGACTCTGTCTTTCTCATTGATTCCTCCTTTGATTTGTTTCTGTACTTTATTACATCTGCCCGTGCTCTCTTCCCCTGCAGTTTTCATCTTTTCCCAACATGATTGAATACCAATAAACTCATGAATTTATGTTGTGCTGTGTTCTGCTCTGAGCAGTTTCAACATTTGCGCTGATTTTCCATGGATACAGTCACGCATGAATTTCTTTCACATGCATTAAAGATTAACAGTTTCAGTATCAGTAAGCTGCGATGATGGATGGCTGTACATTTACCATCTGTGACCAGATTCTACAGCCCTCTTTTCCCCCCACTTCGCTGTCTTTGCTTCACTCTGCCTAATCTGACTAGTTTTCATTTTTCAGCAGTCTAGTTTTGCTCGCTGTTAAAATGATCATATTTCCCAGCTGAGTTTCTAAACTTATAGAGCAAGTTCACAGTTTTAAGTGTAACACAGCAGGATTCAGATTTAAATCTGTCAACAATGGCTGACCAAAGGCCTCATTCCGCAGTCTGTCAGTTACATGTCTGATGATTTTAATTAATACTCTGAGTAACAGTTACTCACGTTAACATGATTGTAGAAAGTCTGAATTTCAGATATGTGTCAGGGAATGAGAGCAAATACAAATTAGTGTCAGTCTGTTTTCATTTCTTCTCTGGAAAAAAGTACAGGCTGGTCTACCAAAATACTGAATCTACCTCCAAGTTGGCCTTTCAATTTCATTTATCATGCTTTAAAGACGAAGTCAAATCATAAACACATTTTCTTGGAACCAAAAACTCTAAATATACCCATAAAGCATTTTTTTTTATTAACTGTGTGCACAGCTCATTAATTGGATACTTTGGACCGACCAAATAAAAGCAAATATACGTCAAAGCCCCACATTTGCACGCCGTTTCAAGGAAGCATGACGTTCACCGTGGGAACCAGTGTGCAGCTAAACCCTGGGCTCTGTTTTCAGGCTTGATTGTGCTCGTGGTGTCAGTCCTGTTTCTGTGTGTGTGTTTCAGCCAGGGGTGGTTCTTCTCGTTCTTCAATGACTCATCTGCACACCTGAGACTAATCTAGTAATCAAGCTTCTGTATCCCTCCGCTCTTCAGACCGTTCTCCACCAGATTCAGTCTATCAACTTTGTACGAGTGCCATGCTCTCGTACTACCTTATAAATTGGCTCAAGTGTTTTCTAAATTCTTGGAAGTGACTCTTCCCCTTTCGTATGTCTGAGTTTGTTACATCCTCAGTTACCCTCAAGCCGGGGGGTGGGGGCTGTGGGCAGACAGACATTTATATTTATTTATTTTTGATATTTAGTAATAGTACTTTGGCTTTTTTAATATTTAGGGTTACTTTAAATTAGTTTAGTTAGTTCTGCCCCCTTTAAGCTCACCCTCCCTTTGAGCTAACTTCCTTGTGATTGGCTGTCACTTGCATACAAGGTTCAGACCACTGGTGGGTGGGGCTTCTGTGCCTGAGATGACAATATTAGGGATATCCACTCTCCACAACATCATACAGATCCAAGCTAATAAAAAAAAAAAAAAAAGCTGTTCTGCCCTTTGCAACTAAAACTGACGAGAAAGTGGGAGCTGCCAAAGACCCACAGATTTTTCCTCAAACCAACCACCAGCCAGACTCCGATGGACACGAACTCTACGCCAAGTAACTGGAAGTTCTTCCTTCCAGTCAGCCGGTAAACCTGTTCACTGCTTTCTCTTTTAAGTTCACCCCCCGGGTAATACAGCTTAAATCACACCTGCTTTAGTTACAAACATTTGACTTCATTGTGTCTTCTGACTGAACAAATAGACATGTAATAATGCCACCTCCTCCACAGTCTATCAATGTGCAACAGAAGTGCTATTGGAGCTCTGATAATGACAGTGAAACTGTGTGCATTGTCTTAAGGACATATGCATTTCTGCAGAAGCTGATGAATGCTTCCTGCTCCTTTGGCAGAGAACAGTTTTTATTCTGTGTTTTGAATTGATACCGCTAGATGTTTCAAGGCCAAACAAGGTGCTCTTTGAATTGTTTTGGCTCCTGTGCTTTAAAACTCAAGGACACTCAATCAAATATTCATCAAGCTTATACATCTGCCTGTCAAAAGAAATTCTTAAGGAGGCAAACTGAACATCAAAAAAGCCTTTCAGCTGCTGAAGGAAATGTCAGACAAAAAAACGACAAGCTACACAGCTCAGTACAGGGTGTGTGTGTGTGTGTGTATTCATGCCTTTCATCAGATGAAAGCTCGCCTTAGATTTGTAGACATACGTAATAATGCTCTCAGGATACCAAAATTTCCCTTTGCTTCCCTCCCTCCCAAATGTTTTACCACATTGTTTATTTCTAGCACACTATAGCTCACCATGTTCATGCTTTCTGGTAAACCCGACGGCTGAGACAAGGAAGTTACTTAGAAACAAATAACAGTGTTGTGCTGCTTTAAAGAAAAAGCTCTGCAGGTTAATCCTTAGCAAATCTCTCTCCTCTCATCATGCCTGCGCATCTGTAGCTTCACTGGATGTCATAAAAAAAAAAAATACAGTGGCATTTCTAACTCAAACTTCCTCGGGATGGCGCCGGCCTGTCATTGTGAACAAGACGAGAATGAAGTAGAATTCCCACCAAATGAGGCTTGCAGCAGTGCCCAAGCACAAGGGCAGCATCGATTCTTCTCTTACTTTTATTCCAACATTCAGTGCTACAAAAGGTGTGTGCATTGCACCTTCACCCTAAATGGACACCATCTGAAGCAGAAGTTAGATTTCCATATGTTGTGGCACTGGTTGGTGTTTAGGTGTCCTCAGTGCTCATCTTCACTCTGTAGGGTTTATTTCTTTTATGTTGTGTGGTCAAAGCCTCAACAAACTGCAGATGTTTGCAGAATACGCTGCTGTGATATGAGAGACTGCATCTGATAATCCAGGCAAGCAACACAGAGGAGATCAAATTTAGGCCACTTTGCCGGGTACACCTTGTTAGGACCAGGTTGGGCCCCCGCCTTCCGTAATTATTCACGGCGCCCCACAACATTGATTCAGTTCATCTGGACGCAGTCAGAGAAGCGCTTCATTGCTCATTCAAGTGCCTGACTGCAGGTTTCCCCGGCCTTAAACTGTGTCACAAGCATTTCATGAATAAATCAACAGTCAATCAAATGTTGTTGTATTTAAAGCAATGGCTTGCTATATGCCAAATATCCCTAAAATGTGATGATGAGTCTGCAGCTTGTAATGCACGCTGCTGTGTAATATTGAACTGGAACACAGTCCACTGATTCTTCTTCACTTTGTGCTGTAAATTTGATGTCATTATAAAACATCAGCTGGGCCAGTTCTGTTTACAGCCAGGCAGCAGTCTTCCTCGTCTCCTCGGCTGTTTGCAGTGAGTTTCTTCATCACGGCACAAACTGTCTGGGGAAAAGCGTGAAACCATTAGCAGGAGCGCGTTTCTTGTTTAATATGATTTCTGCCAGTCAACAATGTGATTTTAAACGAGCAGCCTGCTCCATGAAGCCACTGGAGGTCTGAAATCCCACAGGGCCACCAGGACCAGGGTTAGAGAAGTGTGAATGCCACTTCCTCTGCTTTAAATCTCTAAATACATCTAATGAGTTTTCCTCACAGCCAGCCATAAAGCAAAGTGTTCCACAGGTCTTCTTACTCATGTTTGAATTTTACGTTAAACCAAACACACTTTTCATACATTTTTAATCTGCATTTGTGGCTCTTTGATCTGCCTTCATTTGAATGTCATCATTACTGATAATATTATATATCATCTGGTGGTGTCAGCGCTCGCAGTCACGCTGCAGGTGTCCCTGAAGAATAAACCCGAAAGCTAAAATAACACGTCTCCCACATTATTCAGTTATTAACTAATTGTAGAATCAATTTAACTGTCAAATGTGCACAGTTGCTGTACTCAGTGCTGCTAAAAGCAATCAAGCAGTTTGATTTTTACATCTTTTGTTTCACGAGACAAAAGTGGATTTTCTTCGTGTTGTTCTGAAGCCTGAAGGTGAGCCGTCCTCAGTGGAGCTGTTAGCTCGTTCAAATATGTTTTGAGTGCCAGAGTTTATTGGAGACTGGCTATTCATTTAGTCTGCACTTTGTTTTGTGTAAAGATGTAATCAAAATCAAGGTGAATCATTAATATTCAGAGCAATGCGGACTCAGGATTTCACCTCTTGACAGTAACTTTGATTTTTAGACTGGAGATGTTGATAAAAACACTGGTGAGCAATTTCTGGGGACGCACAAATTTAACTGCAGTCAGTGGCACACACTGGTGACATCAGTCTGATGCACCAAAAAAAAACCCAAAAAAACTGGAAGGCTACATTACGTTATCATTTTAGCCTAACTAAACAAAAATGAATGGTTGGTGTCCTGAGAGGCCCTTTAGCATTCAATGTTTTTATGATAAACTTTATAACTTCGAGTATTTTGTGCATTTGTCCTGTTTTTAAGAAAAACATTCTTACTTTTGTTTAACATTTTAAACAAATCCGAAATCAGAGACAATCCATATTTATGTTTTGTTTGTTTTTCAGGATTTGCCGGAGAAGAATGAGCGCGTCATTCAGACGCACTTTCATGTATGACCCCTAGAGGTCAGCTTAATTTCAGTCCGAAAATAGATATTGGTCATAAAACGTCCTTGCAAAAGGCTCTTTTGAGGATATTCTCCCCTCCATCACCTTCACCAGGTATGGGTAAATTGAGGCCTTGACCTCCCACCAGCTCAGGGGGTCTTCTGCTCTGTGAATGAGGGGCTATAATTGCAGTTTTGGGGGAGGACAGTGGATGCTGTGACAGTTGTGGTGGAACCTGTTCTCACTGTAATTTTCAAATTTGCAATGACAGCACTCTGCTCTACTGTTTCCAGTTTCCTTAAATTGCAGCCAAACGCTGCTAATAAGAAAGTGGGGAGCCGGCTGTCATTCAGCGGGATTCGGCTCTTCGGATTCACTGCAAAGCATCGGCCAACGACACATCACTACCACCCATCCCAAATGTCAGATGAAATGAACCTCTCAGGTACAAGTTTAATTTTCACGTCAATCAACAATCAGCTAACTAACTGACACGATTGCACTGATCAGTAAAGAGATCACGATTTGTTATCTAGGGACCAAATTCCGCATTAATCCATCCAGTGATTACTGGGATATTTCCTGTTGGATCGATGCAGTGCACTTAGACTGACTGACTGCCACGTCACTTTAATCCATTAATTCTCACCATGTGCTGGCTGAGACACGTCACCAGACTACATGCTGGTCCCCAACCAGCTTTTAATTCAGGTGTATGATGCTAGCTTAAAAAAAAACAAGAACAAATGACCACAAGTCGAGTCTGTGCTTCTTCTGGTCAGCTGACTTGTTATTTTGAAATAAAAAGCTAGCCTGTCTGAGGGTCCTCCTCACATTATTGTTGATATCATAGCACTAGATATGCACTTTAAGCAGATTTTTAATTTTTTTTAATTAAATGACCGAACTAAAGGACAGGAAAAAACAGTCTTTGGTCACATGCTGCTGCTACTCAAACTATCACCTTCCTGACAGAGTCACAGATTTCTTTCCTTGCTGTGTCCTGTCAGATGGAAGGTCCTGCATAGTGTACTTAGCAAAGTTGGATTGCTTGTATCACAATGGGTTGTGGTCATCTATGCTGATTCAGAGCTGTCCACATGTGACGTGAGCACCCGAGAATCCTTTTAAAACAACGTGTAAACGGGGTCTATAATCTGCTACATGAAATAAAACAATAAAAAGGCTGTTTTGAGTCATAATGACTCCTTCGTTAAGAGTGTCAGTCCACTGCCAATTACTGCTTTTTGTCCAACTCTGCCACACACTCCCTTCAAAGTCCGGTGACTCTGTGCCAGATTCTGACATTTCCAGAAAGACATAAAGTAAGAACATCAGAGTTTCCGGAGTTTGACTCAAGGACTCTTTGACAGGACAGACGCTGCAGTCTGCTGCACTCACTGAACGTGTGACCTTTCAGCCGAGCGCTTTCCTTTCTTTGGAGTCTCAGGGTTTAACAGCTCAGAGGGGACGAGCTGCCAAAGAAGCGATAACATTTCAGATTTGTCATGAATGAGGCTCAAAGTGACCCTGTTACATTTCATTCCACCGTCCCCTGTCTTCTCATACTTGTCATTTCAATCTCACAGTCAGTTCATTATCAGCATAGGAGTACTTCTCCCAAAATATATGACGATGATAAAATTATGAAATCTCGTAATAACCGAAGGGGGCGACTGACCTTTTAATGTTGGAGTGCTGAAGCCTCGTGGCTCCTCGTGACACTTTGATGTTTCATGTGTTTTGCTCAAAGTCGCAGTACAAGGTCAGCCGCATAAATGCAGGACCGCAAAGAGGCACGACAGATCAGACGGACTGGAAACGCGCCAGCTGATTATCCTGTTCTAGCTTCAGTTTTGCTTTGCAATCATGGATCATTTGCAGCATTTCACCTTCACCTCCAGCCGATTATGCAGTTGCTTTATCTACAGCCTGCCTCTGCGATGTCCAGCGCTTTAAGTGTAAACGAATGCATCACGTCAGTGGGGAAATGAACATGTGTACAATCCTTATTTGTCGTTGCAGGATGTAAATTGCTGTAATACTGAAACAGGGAAATTCATATGCACAAAAATGTACCTCAGATAATCGCTGGACTGCACAGATAATATATGAACGCACAATTTTGGCAACATTAGTTATTAGTTACCATTGTATCTTGCATGCTGCATATATTTGCATTTCTAAATTTTAAAATACCCAGGATATCTTTGTTATCTGACTTAACTTGAGCGATCAGGCTAAGTGGTCACATGAAGGGCATTATCAACTGGATATGCCAACCCAAAGAGTGTAGGTACATATGTGCTTGTTCTCACTAAGGGGTACTGCTGGCAGTCACAAACATGAAAATGTAAAGACTTAAAACACTTAATACAGGCTGAAAGCAACACAGCTGCTGGCAAAGCAGCAGAGTACGCGTGAGATGCTTTCTTGTTCGCAGTCACAAGGAAAGAAAAGTGAGGAAAAAAGTTACTGCCAAACATTAAAATATCTCTTTGACACTCGACAGTGAAAAACACGACTTAAAGACACAGTTTGAAAATGAAAGACCATCCGACTACCTGCGCACTGAGCTCCGCGCCATCTTGCGGGAATGGTGCTGCTATTTTCCAGAGAACTGATGGAATCAGTGAGTGGTGATTTTGGATATGTTGATACAGACCTCACGGACAGGAAGAGTGCTTTATGAGACACAGATGGAAAGTATATATTATAGCTAAATTTAGACTTTAAATAATGGAGGGGAAAGATGAGTGCAAATGCTACAGCAGTATGGCCACCTGGAGCTTCTGCACCATCTACAAACAGACTGTCCTTGATGCACCTTGTAGAAGTAAAAAATCTGGTGCCAAACAAAAGAAGAGGCCATCATGCTCCCAGAAGGCTCTGCTAGGCCATAAACACGATGAGCACATCAAAAAGACCTCAGTGCAGTAGTACTGCACTAATGCAATAGTACTGTACGCTCGTACATGCATTCACAGACACACACCTGAGTTAGGTCCAGGTGCTTTTGAGACAGTGATACATGACCTCACCTGGCCATGAAACTGCTTGTCAGTCAATTGTTGGCTGGTTTTTAGTCTTTGAAAATGGAAAAAACTGCAAAAACTTTGTTAAAACTCTTGAATTAAAATTGAATATTGGTCCATGGTGAAGCCGAGGTTAGCACCGCCTTCTCACGGCAAGGAGGTTGGAGCGGGATTTCCAAGTGTATGAATTAATAAAAATAAATAAAGAAATGGCTACCTTATTTTGTGCTTTAAAAAAATAAAAGAGTCAGTTTTACAGCATTACATGAAATGAACTTAGTTGTCAGTATTGGAAACCCTGCAGCTAGAATGCACTTGTACTAAACCTCCAATTTCCCTTTAAGGTCAAGTTCAGAATTTTATTTTAAGAGACGTCTCTCCCCATAGCATCTTTCCTGGATTGTTGTTCATGTGATTCTATAGATTTCTAGGCCAAACTTCATTTCTGTACTTAGTCTTTGCATCCCCTGCCTCTGCTTCTACTTCCTGTCCCCTCGTCCTCCTCTTCTCACCAC
>JAMQGT020004699.1:0-20172 GCA_024447675.2 Pterophyllum scalare | reverse complement strand
CGTATTGCTGGCATCGGTGACAACAGCTATGGCGCTAAGTCAGATTACAGCATCTGTGGAGGAGATGGGTTGGCAGTTGCAAAGCAGCTTCCAGTGAGAAATTGCCACTGATGCGGGCTGGCTTTTGAGTGTAGCTGATCGGCTGGGACAGCATCTGAATTAATGCTATGCTAAATTTATTCTATGACTCTCCAGTATGTACAGATAGAGTACATCTGTGGCTGTCATGCACAGGATTCGTAAATGTTATCTCGAGGTTATTACTAAGTTAAACCACTGTGATGTATTTTTATTTGAAGGGACAGCAACTACAAAAGAGAGATATGCCCTCTAATGCGTCCTGTAGAGCCGCAAGACGACAGATATAATCTTAGCAATCTGCCAAGGGCACCTCTCTAATATTATTCACATTTTTGTTGGGAACTCTTTTTGACTTTTTTAAGAAATACTGCAGTAACCTCCCACAATTCTCTTTATCTAATGCCCTGTTACAAATTACCGAAGAGCATCTTTATTGCCACTGGTGCACCCGAAAGCTATTTTATTGTTAGTTGGAACAGAATTTCAATTTGAAAACTCTGTCACAATAATAACCTTTAGGTAAAAAAAGAAAATAAAATTATTTTATGACCCCTCTCATGTTGTAGGTTCCTTTAATAAATGTGTGAGAGCATGTGCACAGCAAAGCCACACCTGATGCATTTCTGAGGAAACTTTGACTCATCTGGGCTTCATTTGGTTGCCTTAGGGTTACTAATGAGGGAGTCAAAGGTCACAGGTGTGGAACGTTGCCTCGGTAAGGTATATTTCTGCTTCCCGGCGACAGCACGTGATGGCATTCTGCACTTAAACATAGACAAAGTGAGGATTTAGTCAGAAAGCGAGTGTTCCTCAACATTTTTACACCGAGAGGAGGGCTGGGGAAAAGACAAAGAGAAGTTGAAGGAAGCAAAAAAAAAAAAAAGGTTGTTTTAATCTTTTGATCCTTTCACCTCCCATCAGTTCCTGTATCAAACAAATTACCCAGACGCACCTGCACACATCAGTCTCATTACCCATCTCCCTCTACTCAGAGACACTGGGTAAATAGCACTGTCTGTAGGGAGACGAAGAATCAACAACATAATGAGACTGCTGATGATGAGCTCTGTGTTGTGCGGATGCGTGAGTGTGTACATGCGGTTTAAGTGCTTTGCTTGGAATTTACTTGCTCAGATCAGGGCTTTGAATTAGCCCCGACTCAAGAGAGCTGGTACAGACTTGAGAAACACTGCAAAGAAATGTTGTACTGCAAAGTAAAACCTTTAATTTATTCGGAACTTGTTTATCAGTTGCAATAGAAGCCATGTGGAGAAGTTGCATAAGAAATCCAGGCGGATTGGAATCTTGTATTTGATGGAAACCATCATCCCGGCAGCCTAAGCCTGGATTTAGCCGGTGGATTCCTGTATTACAGCGTCATATTTCTTGACAGTGGAAGAGGTGTGTTTCAGATGTGACAGAAGCAAACAGTGCAAAGTTTTAAGATGCCTCAAAAATGAGCGAGGATTAGATGATTTCCCTTCAGCCGAAGTGAATAAAATATTTCCAAATAGTCAGAAATTCACCTTTCTGTCCCTCTACCTGCAGCAGCGTCCGCCTTTTTAAGCAATCTTAACTATTGTCTATTGTTCACTCGTACAAGTGAGCCATTGTCCATGTGACGCAGTAACAAGGGGATGTCGATGTCACCACCAGCAGTATGGCAACCGATCATCATGTCTGGCCGATAGGGCTGGTCAAAAGCGAAAGGTCAGAGGTTAGGGAACAGTCGCCGTAAAAGAGCCTCCTCTGTCAACACGTTTGTATATAGCAGGAAGGGTCGGAGCAGTTCCCATCAGTACTAACATCAGTTTGTCATGTTGTGATGAATTGTGCACATGGTAATCATGCGGAGAGAAATTAATGGAAATGGAATGATGATGATGGAAATGAAACGTAGCGCACTTCAGACACCGTTTCCTTACCATTTCCATTTTACCCAGTACCAGTCACCGTGGTCCTGAGCAGATGCGTAAATCAAACCAGGCTGTATTCATCGGTTTCACTAAAACTGGTCACGCTCACAGCTCATAATATGGATGCTTGCTTTACATTTTTTCAAACCCAATCAAGACGTTTCAGTGTCTTGACCAAAGGAAATAGCAAGTGAAAGTGACAGAAGAAGCTAAATTAAATGCAAAACTAAGTGCGTGTTTGTACCACATGTAGCTGAAAGACAGTTTCCTGCTGTAGCTCCTGGACAGAGGGCCCTAATGATGTGGTTGTGGTTGATTTAAACCTTTATTCCACTGCCATCCCTTCCACCTCCTTTCTGTGTGCCCACTATAAAGGAAGCATTGTGTAACCTTGGTTACTGTACCCGATCTCAGGGCCTTTATTACTTTGTGTTTCGGTTTAGGTTAGTTCGTACTTGTTGCACAAGCCTGAGTTAATCACCTGGTGTTGAGTCAGACTGTGGCGAAGAAAAATCACCTTCTGCCTAAAGATTAAGAGGAAAGACTGAAGGGTAAATAAGCACGCAGCAGCTCATACTCATCTGATTAAATATTCATTTTTCTCATCTATATCTGTATGTTTAACACTAATTTGATTCGTTCAGTTTCATCTTGTACAGACAGCTTTGTTGATTACTTCCTCTCTAAAACCGCGGGCTGTAATTTGCTGCTGTCTTTCTCAGAAGACTTCCCATTAGATTTTGGAAGCTGGCTGCACGGATTTGCTCCCGCACAGCTGCCACAGGTGTTGGATGGAGCTGAGGTCAGAAGTCTGTGAAAGCATGTTAGGTACTTTAATCCTAAATATCATCATACAGTATGTTATACCATTTCCCCAATAATTGGAACATTGGATCCAAGCCAGAAAAAATGTATTCCAAAAGGGGTGTGAACATATTTTGGACCCTATAATATACTTTCACTGAGTGGCATCAGCTCTTAAATTTCAGCATTTTTTTTTTGTATCAAGAATATTGTTTCTTATGGTCAGCCATATCCATCAAGCTACTGAGTGAAAGTAAGTGATGGCATAAAGCAGATTCCCAGAGGACATGAGTGAAATGTGTCTAACAACACTCAGAAGTGAAGGCCAGCTCTCCCTGCAGACCGCGAGGCGAACGGCTGACGATAGTAAAGTGAGGACAGACCGCTGAGACTCAGGCTGAGGGAGGTAGACAGAGAGGGGAAGAGGGGGAGAAGAAGGAGCGAAAGTGATAACCTTGTCTCTCGTTCATTGCTGTCTACTCAGTGATTTAATTTGGTTGTGCCGTCACACCTGAGCTAAAGCTCATCCATCACAGGTACCGCAAAATCCCTTCATCGCTCTTATTCTCTCTTTCCACTTCTCTCTTTCTCCATCTTTCTCTCTTGCTTCTCTTTTCTTTCAAGGCTCCGTCAGTAGCTCACCATCTCTCTCCACACCTATCCTAAATATGCTGTCTCCGTGTTATTCTTTGAGTGACTGCCACCCCCGGCCTCCTCTGTGTGTCCCTATGCCTCTATTCATAAACAGGTGGTTCTCCTGGGGTTTGGTTATGATAATGCAATGCAATGATAGTGGGTTGTTTCATCACCACAGCTTGCATGATATTTGAACATGATCACTTGTGAAATGTTAACTTAAGGTTGTCTCAACTGCACACACAATTGCATAGGCTAGTATACTCATTCGACACATGTGCAATGCAGCCCCATGTTATGATCACAATTAATAGGAGAGCCCTTTGTTGGACTCTGCCCCAGAATACCAGCACCCAGGCTAGCAGGACGAAGACTAACTCACTTACACAAATAAGGGACTGATCAGGACATCATTTGACTTGTATTTCATGAAATCAGTGTGAATTTAAGCTATTGATGCTCTTTGGCATTGCTTGCCAAATTCCATTTTTATGAAGCTAGATTAGAAGGCTGAATTGATTGCACGGTGGCCCATGTAACACCTCGACAGCAGCACATGCTAGCTGATCACAGAGCCTGATTTCTGACCTGCCAGATCCCACTTTATTTCTTGTGTGTTTACCATGTGTTGTGTAGCTTTGTGACTCAAATACAGTGGTTTTGAGGTGAATGCTAACATGCAATATGCTAACACGTGACACAGAAAGGTGTAATGAGTGTGGGTATGTTAACTCACCAGACACCTTATTAGTCACACCTTGCTAGTACTAGGGTTGGACCCTCTTTTGCCTCCAGAATAGATTGATTGAACAAGGTGCTGGAAGTATTCCTCAGAGATTTTGGTCCATACTGACATGATCGCATCACACAGTTGCTGCAGATTTGTCAGGTGCTCATCCACAAGGTGAGCCGCTCTTTCCACCACATCCCAAAGGTGCTCTACTGGACTGAGATCTGGTGACTGTGGAGGCCATTTGAGCGCAGTGAACTCACTTTCATGTTCAAGAAACCAGTTTGAGATGATTTGAGTCTTGTCACAAGCCACGTTATCCTGCTGGAAGCAGCCATCAGAAGATGGGTACACTGTGGTCATAAAGGGATGGACACGGTCAGCAACGATACTCAGGTAGGCTGTGGTGTTTAAACAATGCTCAGCTGGTACTAAGAGGCCCAAAGGGTACCAAGAAAATATCCCCATGAAGTGTTGCGCATTCAGAGATGCTCTTCTGCATACCTACATTAGGTTGTAATTTGAATTGCTGTTGTCTTCCTCTCTGTCTGGTCGTTCTACACTGCCCTCTGGCATCGACAAGACATTTTCACCCAGAGAACTGCCGCTCACTCGATATTTTCTCTTTTTCAGGCTATTCTCTATAAACTCAAGAGATGGCTGTGTGGGAAAATTCCAGTAGATCAGCGGTTTCTGAAATACTCAGACCAGCCCGTCTTGTACCGGCGACCTTCAAAATCACTTACATCAACTTCCTTCTTCATTCTGGTACTCGGTTTGAACTGTGGCTGTTCGTCCACATGCCTAAATGCACTGAGTTGCTGCCACTGCCATTAACAGGAAGCTGAACATGTGTACCTAACATGTTATGCTTATTTTAAGTTTGTCCAACTTTAAACAACTTCTTGTACAGTTTAACCAGCTTTTATTGTACTGTTGCTGTAGTTTGTACATTTGTTGGAAACTGACTAAGGTTTTATAACTGTTCCCGGTGTGGATACCAATGGGAGCAGTAGCTTATAAGCAGATTGGATTTGACAGACAACACTCTGAATGTATATTTAGACATAAGAAACGTATACTTTAAAAAAAAACCTCTTTGGTCTACATGTTTGTACACTAACCAATTAAAACTTTTTTTTTTAAAAGGAAGTGCATAGTAGATTTTCTTGCAGGTGTATTTAACACCTCTATGGTATTAGTTTTGAGGTTGGCCAAATTCCTCACTGTATTTTTGCCAGTGCAGCATATTTTCAAAAACTTCCTTCACTCCAAGCAGAGCCCCTCTGGCAGATCTCTATGTTGTGCTAACACAGATTCACCTGTGAATAAGTTTGGTACAGTCCGCAGAGGACCTGGCGGGTGTCCCGGTTCAGCCTGGGCCAAACTAATCAACACATCCTGTGGGAGACACAGGACCCCCCTCTGCTGATGGACACAGGAAGACCCAGCACACCTGAGCTCAGCCAAGTGAGCACGAGTCACACACTCATGTGCCCTGCGTGGACACACTCAAGTGCATTCACACCAAATTATGGCTTTGCAAACACTGCACTGCCTGCTGGTTTACATGATCACCCAGTGTCCTCAGAAATATACCAAAAAGCTCATTTCTGCCGGTCATGGCTGAAAGGTCCTCGCAGACAGAGGGAGAACAGTGCTCATCTGTTTGCTGGCTTACTGTTTCTCACAACGGTACCATCAGCTTCTCAGTGGACCAGTTACTATGGCAATGGCTTGGCGTCACCAAAGTGGCTGGAGTGCTGTTGTGCGTGAGGTTGAACATGGAAAGCGACCCCTCAGAAAACAGCACCAAACACAGACACAGACACATTTGAATGTATTCAAAATTCTGGAAACACTCTTCTAAACTTTATTTCTGTGGCTGCAGTTTGATTATCAGAAAACTGAACATTCAGTTTTCCTCTTTTGAAGCTGGCGTTTGCAATCATTAAATATTGCAAAGAAAAATTAATGCAGAGAAGAATAATATCAGCGATGTTTTAATTTTCCATGTTTTCTGAATCAGGAAAAAGAGACACCACTTTGGAAATAGATTGCGCCTCTATTTTGTTTTAAATGTCATGCAGACATTTACTTCTTGCAAATAAAGAAAACACTAAAGAGTGATTGAGAGTTGACTTTAAGTAAAATCAGTGGGGTATTTTAAGCTTAATGAAAAAGTCAGCATGCTGACATGCAGTGTTAATTTGCTGATATTTAGCGGGGATCACATTAACTATGTTCACGGTTTCTGACAGAAAAGCTGTTAACCCTGGCAACTTTGACCAGCACAGGAGGCAATTTAATGTTGTACTCAATTAATGCAGCGCCGTCAGTCGCCTATATCGCTAATTGTGAGGCAAGGTATGTATCTCTGTACACATACCGGGTGACAAGAGAGAGAAACCAGAGTTTATTCCCCATTTTGTGACTCATGGTTGTTCACATACAGCAAAGAATGATCTAAGCTACTGTTATCTGCATAACTAAACATAAGTGAATAGATATCAGTGGAACAGGTATTCTCTGCAGCCTCAGCGCTCTGTCCGACACAACACAGGACCTGTAAGTGTATGCATGTGCATTTCTGCATGGTGGCAGCAGCAGCATGTGTGTAGGTGACTGTGTGTGCATAGAGGTGCATGTTTAAATAGAGCTGGCAGGTTACATGGTGTGCTGGCTGGCAGGATTGTAACCCGGTGGCCCCGAAGGGGAAAAAGTTGGCAGAGAAAACGGTCTCCCTCCTCCCAGACTGCCTCATGTTTCTTAAAACAGCTCAATAAACAGAATACTGAAAAATCTGCATTGCTGTCCATTTGGGAATCTGTTATTTAATAAGGAGCATGTTTATTCAGTTCAATTGATTTCAAATTTTAAAAAAAAGTCCTCTTGTGTATTTTCTACCACGTAGGATATGACACAATTGTCAGGGCGAAGGCACATGGGAATTTACAAATAATGTGCTTCCCGACTTAGCTAAAGAGACACTTTCATCAAGAAAACAACAACAACACAAACCTCTATAAATATAGCGAAAAAGAGACATCTTCAGTGGAGCATGCTGACTGAGGTCGTGCTGGTTTTCCGCCACGCTTCGCCACTCACTTAAGCCGTGGCAATGGGATTTTGAGACCGGAATTAGACTCCGGTTTTCATCCAGAGGGGACTGTGGGATGTTTTATTAATAAAAAAATAAATAAAAAATTCAGGCATGTCTTTGCATTCACTTATTTTTTTTTAAAGGTGAAGGTGAAGGTGAAGGGTGAGTTGAAAGAGCTGTTACAGAGAGGAAGGGGGGAGGGGGATTCTCATCTCCTCAGCCCTCCCCCCTGCTGCTTCTCCCTCTCTTCTTTTCTCATACTGCCTCTTTTCCTCCCCTCTCGAGCTCTCTCACCCCTGCCTTCTCCCCTTAGACGAGAACCCTAGATAACCCCGCATCACCACATCAAAGAAGAGATGAGAGGAAGATGGATAGAGCGGGCGAGAGAGGACGAGGAGGAGCGGGCGAAACTCGGGGAGGTGGATCAACAAAGGTAGAGGTCGGGGGGGGAGACGGAGAAGAGGTAGAGCAGAAGTGGGGGGGGGGGTTGAAGAAGATGTAAACACCTGAGCAGCATTGAGATGTAACTGAAGTCTCTATTTATATCCCCGCATGCCTCCCTTAACCTCTCAGTGTGCCTCCCTTTCTCGTCACTATCACACACGCACGTGCTAACGCACACAGCTTGTGCGTCCACTTCTTTTTTCTGTATGATGACTGAGGGAACAGTTCAATTAGCCGAAGCTGTCAGGGCCCTCCATTTCTGTGCTCGCCCCTTGCTTCAGACGCGGGGAGGGAGGGAGGAGAATAAAGCTGTCCATGGAAAGCAGGGACATCAAAGCTCTTGTACTGAGTGAGCGGTGCACTTCACTGTGATGTGTGTGTGTGTGTGTGTGTGTGTGTTTAGCTGCAAGATCAGTCAGCAGCCATCATGACCCATGTCCCAGCAAGCAATGACATTCTACGTTCACCTGTGGTCGAGTTTTAGCTCATCCACTCTGCATCATATTGCCCTTGTAAATATAATTTATCATGTTCAGATCTTAATTTATGTTTTTCCTCTGGTTAATTGTAATGTGTAAATGTGGCCGGTTATATTGAGATTTTTACTCTGCAGCCTGTGCTGGAGCAGGTGTAAGGATAAGAACCAGAGGACCGAGGAGGAGGGAGAGATCAGAGAGGGAGAGAATGGAAAAAATAAGAGATAAGTGGGTTGACAATGATGCTGCCAAGGCTCCTTTCAGAAGAAGACATGAGGAGAAAGGTTGGTGACCCTGGTAATACGACCCTGACTGGGTGTGATGTGGAGAGTGAGATGTGGAGAGATGAAGGGCAGGCCAAGACACACAGACACAGAGAAGGGAAAGTTAAAGGAACAGAGGATATGGTAGATGAATCCCTGCATGCTATGAAGAACCAAAGAACCAAATATTGTGACTGTTCAATTCTGACGAAACATCAGGAGTGAGCAGGGATGCTGTGCATCACAAATGACTTAAACATGAAGTAATTGATTTCCAAGGCACTTCGTGAGAGAGAGCAACAAGCCCTAATTGATACTGACCAGAGCCGGAGTGCAGCCAATTTTCAGGCCAGGAGTTTTGTGCTCACGAGGGCAGCCCAATTTCTTATCATCTTGGAGGAAATTAGATAAATGAGGCTACAGTTCAGCTCTTACTAAGCTGTATTTTTATTATGCTGTTCCTCATCTATCAGCTCAGCTCTCTGACGTGTCTTGCAGCTCCGGTTTCTTTTAACCTGCTGTTGCCTCACTGCTCTCTGTCGGTATTCCTTACTCTTACATCCTTCTCTAAAAAGTCCCAAGTGCCAGGAGAGGCATTTCAATAAGGAGAAATCATTTGAAGGAACTGAACTGAAGTCTAGATGGTGTTGTTGGAGGACATGAAGCAGGTGGAGACTTGGACAAGGATATCTATCTGGATGAGGTGGAGATGTGGAGGAGGTGGGTCACACGAAGGAGAGGCTGAGGACATCAGATCTAAGTTGACTAGCAGCCCAAACACCCAGGAGTGCAGGCAGATAAATGAATACAGCCCTTCCTTATTTAAATTATGGATGAGATTCATTGTAATGCAGTTTGAGGAACTATTGTTAACCTTTAACCTGCTACTTCTTTAACACAAAGTTGATGTGATGTATCTGTAAGTGCAGCTAATAATCCAGTGCATTCACTGCTAATGACTAGGCATCATGTGACTTCTGCATGCTCTACTGAGGCAGCTCCCTCACCTAAAGCATGAACTCTTTCCAGTAGTTTCAATGCATTTGAATTGGGCTACTTCCTGTTGTGTGCTATATGGGAGAAAAAGCTGTCCCAAAAAAAATGAAAAAGAAATCACGACTCACAAAATTCTACGATGAGTGAAAATATGTTTTTGCTGAAAAGCTAACTTGTGCCAGTAGAATGAAAAAAAACAAACAGAAAAACAGCAAGCTATTCCCTCTAATGACATACTATTTTCCTTCTACTTTTCCAAGTTCAGGTTGTGGGAGTAGTAAAGATTTGCCAGACCAAATAGATACCAGGCCATTCCCAAGACAGCCAAGAGTCCTAGTTACAGCCCCTTGCTCTCCTGCCCGAAAGCACCTCACCTGGGAAGCATCTGTGACCACCTCAGCTGGCTCCTTTTGATGCAGAGGAGCAGCAGCTCTACTCTAAGAATCTCCTTAATGATGACCTCCTCACCCTGTCTCCAAGGGTGAGCCCAGACACCCTTCAGAGGAACCTCTCTCTTTTTGCTTCTGTTTCAGGTACTAGCCACAACTCTTGGCTGTAGATGAGGGTAGGAATGTAGATCGAAGAGTGAATGGAAAGCTTCGCCTTGGGCTCACACTTTTCTTCACTGCAGCAGACCGGTGTGTGTGTGTGTGTGTGTGTGTGTGTGTGTGTGTGTGTGTAGATATCTATATATACATACACACACACACACACACACACACACACACACGCACACACACAGAAGCTGGGGCAAAACCATTTTTTAAAGCAACAAATCAATAGAGAAACTGAGAAGCTTTAAAATAAACACATTCTGGTCCTACTTAGTACTTTCTTACCCTATTGTAAGGGTAGGCTGCATTACAGTAGTGACCTCTTTTGTCTAATATGTTGTATTTTTTTAAAACGATTTTAAAAAACGGTGCATTTCTAGCATCAAAGATCGCAAAATCTTTGGACTGCAAACTTGGTCTACAAAGGTAATTCTGAGGCTTAGTCTTTCCATGAGTCTACAAAGGTATTATGACCATTTCTGCTTTATAGTTTACAGTTCAGCCTTAATCCTAAATTGTAACCTGAACCCGATCCAGTCCTGAGAATTAAACAAAATGTCTTTATTTTGAGGAGGTTTTCTTCTCTTGTCAAAACCTCCACAGTACACAAGGCAGGAACCAAAACCCAAGTGCACTGGCAGTCATATATGTTCCACCAGTCGGTCCAAGATTTCTCTCCTTACTAAAACATCAAGTGAGTTTGAGTAGGATTTGGTCATGGGAAGGACCACTGCAGCTCTGCCAGGACAAAAAAATTGTCACATTTGGAGTCCAAGTCATGCACTCGTCTCTTGTCTCTGATCAGAGTCCCAGGGAAAGCCTTAGCTCTTCTGTGTGTGTGTGTGTGTGTGTGTGAGTGTGTGTGTGTGTGAAACACAGAGATGGGGTGCTGATGTGGGTGAAACAATGACAGGTTTGTTGCCTTTACACCCTCTCCTCGTGGCCTTGTAGCGGAGAAAACGACTGTGAGTTCTCACAGCTCCTCCATCCTCATGCGCATGACATCCACACTCTAATGCATGCACACATGCACATGTTGAATATACAAACACACACACAGATTCACAGAAACTGTGTAAACTGCCAAGAGGAAGATGTCATTATACTCCCTGAGGAGCTCACAGGATGTAATTTAAAAAGATAAGAGAACAAATTAACTGAGAATTCATTATGTGTTTATATTCAGTGAGTGGGCATTATGGGAAGGCTTTTGAAAGGACTTCAAAGGACGAGCTGCAGCAATGAAAAATGTATTCTATGCAGTGTTTTCTTAATGGATCATTTAATCTGAATGGCATTTGTTTAAGCCACAATATCAGTCAAGCTCGTGCTCGCGATTGTTAACATATTTTGCACATGTACGTATAGCTTCAATCGTGTCCAGGACAACTGTTATGATTTCTTGTTTCTACGAGAGGCAAACACCAAAACCTGATCCGCAGTGGAAAATCAACAGCACGGGCGGGAAAAGGTTCAGACACCAAACAATCCGTGTTTAGATCCATGTTTGCCCACTTCCACTTTGTTTGCCTTCTCTGCTGGCCCGGGTAGCACAACTGTGGGGGTTGTACTTGGCTGTGGGATGCATGTAGGCATATAGAGAACCGGGAGGTTGGGGGTAGAAAAGACAGATGTTAGGATTAAATGGGTGGGGTTGGATTTTGAGCTCGGAGAGTTAAGCTGTACTTGAAGAACAAAGGGTTTATAAAGGGATTTTTGGGATGGTGGTTCCACATGTAATGACTCAAAGAAACAGTATATTTTCTGTACTAAAGAAACAAACCTGCAAATTAGAATGAGGGTTACTTATAATACCTTTGATTTGGACCACTACAGTAAATAGTAAGAACATAAACCTACACTTTTTTTTTTTTTGCCATATTGGTAACAAACTGTAAAACGAAGTGGCATTAGCATTCATTTAGAGTTATGTTTGTATCCACCTGATTGCATTCAACATTCTTTGTCCTTTAATATCTTTTTGATGAAATGCATTTAATGAAAACGTAACTTTATTTTGCTAAAAATGGAGACTGGAAACCAAAACATGTTCAAGACCATTAAGTTCAAACAATGTATATAAAAGTTGGCTCTGGCCTCCAGCTGTAAAAAAGTGAAGCCTATTTTGTAGCTGCCACCAGGGGGCAGCCAAAAGAAGTTACATTTTACAGAAGTCTATGAGAAAGCGACCTTTACTCTCGCGCGTAAACGTCTCAATCATGACTTATCTAATATAACACGATGATCATTTTGTATCTCTAAACAGTCGTGATCTGACTCGGAGTGACTGCGGTCACTCTCAGACAGATTAGTGAAGTTTTGCAAATAATTACCATCTAAATTATCAATGGAGTCAGGTTCCCAACATGCTGCAATCAATCTGAGTAAGTCTGCGCCAGTGAGTCTGCGATGATTCCCTTTCAATGGGGGAATCAGCTAAACTGGTTGTATTCTTGTTATATTCCTATATAAAAGCAAGATGACTGAGCGCCTGTGTCATTTGGCAGGTAAATTGCCATCCTGCAGCAACGGCGTCACTATATGTGGAGGAGTTTCTGAGTATGTGTTTCAGATCTGTGAGTCTCTAGCTGGACTCTGATTGTAAGAGTTTGTGATTTATCACAGGTGATGACTTTGCTCTCGCACACAGATTGCATGCAATTGCCAACTTGACTCCTAACTAATAGCACAGCGATTCCATTTTATGACCATCTTAATATATTAAAGTCACTTACAGTAGCATTAATGCTTTTACTTTGTGTGTGATAGCAAAATGTTGAACTCAGGGTTTCAAATGATGGTCCACCAACCATCGAGTGATGCCATTGTAAGCTTTGTCTGTGTTCTATATATAGTCCACAGTTTAAATGTCCCAAATAACTAAAGCTACCTCCAGTCTGGAATTATAATAATCTGAGGTTTCATTGGTCCTTTTACATTAAATATACTTATTCAATTAAACATAACAAATAGTTTTGCAGTATAGCCCTTCTTAAATTTAGATACTAAAATGCTCTGTGGCTTTCTAAAGAAAACCGTGGTTGTATTTAGAGAAAAACGATCCCAGTATTATAAAACAGTCCTGTTTTAGAATAAAATATAAAACAGGACTACAATGTGCCAAAAGTATGACTAAACTCATGTTTTATAGCTACATGGCTATAATTCTGGGCTCAGGATGTTTTTGAAACTGCAGTCGACTTCATTACTACGTGTGACCAGGAAACCGATCAGTGAATTCAACAGAACTAATTAAATTGTAGCGGTATCTCATGGCTGTGATCAAAATAAGCAGCAAGAAGGACAAAAAGACAAGACAACATTCTTACCTTTCATCAGTGCTGCAACTCCAGAAATTCAGTTATAAGCGATAAGATGCTTCAGCCGGTGGAACAAACCAATAAACTTGTGCGCTTCTACAACAATAACACACCAAAATTTACTAGTTTTTCCATTTTTTGGGGAATTTTATAAACCGCCTAAACCACTTCATAAGGACTGTGTTTTTGCTTGGACTGGTTGGGGCGCTGTTACGTGTGTGTGTGTGTGTGTGTGTGTGTGTGTGTGTGTGTGTGTGTGTCTCTGTCTGTCTGTTTCTGTGTGTTAGACCCACAAAGATGATGAGGGCAACGTGAGACTGGAATTCTAGGTTTCACTTAATCATCTCCTGATGCTAGTGTAAACACTGAATCTGATTTGAGCTAATTGGGTTTGCAGTCAGGGTAAATAGTGTAAAAGGAAACCGCTCACACATTCAGCAAGCTCTTTCCCCACCACCAGTCACCTCCTCTGTCTGTTCACTCATTATTCCTGCTTTTAACCAGGATGACAAAATATGGAAACTGGTGCCAGGCGACCCCGACTTTCTACTGATCCTCCATCATAAAAAAAAGGGCCTTTCCCCTCCTTAAAGTCATATGCAATTTAAATGATGTTGTTAGGCTGGACTGTGAGTTTTTCCTGCTCTGGTATTTGGGTAATTTGATTTTTGAGAAAAGAAAAAAGGGCAAAGGAAAGGGAGAGGGAGAAGGGATGAAAAAAAAGTATTTTTTTTAATATATATATATATATATATATATATATATATATATATATATATATATATATATATATATATATATATATATATATATTTTTTTTTAAATGCTTAATCGATTTCCTGGATATGGTATTTGAGATATTTGCGGTTATGGATCACCCCACCACCACTTTTTGGCATTCACAGCACAGTCTTGAAAAGTTTTTGCCGTCCAACATCTTGTCACTCACATCTCCCCTCTCTGCCTCTCTCATCATACTCGGTAATGTAGTCACACTGATTGCATTCTCCCACTAATCTAATTCTTTCCTCTTTCAGCCCCCAGAGACTTTGAGCGGATTCACATCGCATCCATTTCAATGACCTCCCATCCCACCACCACCACCACTTCCACTACTCTGTCCTCATGACAGCACATACTAAGTTTGGATTGAAAAGACCTGTAAGCTTCGCCTGCCTCAACCACTCCGATCACATTACCGCCCTCTCAGAAGCAAACCCTGCTTCAGCTAACTGCTTAGATCTCATTATACATCCACAAAAACCAGTGGACATCAGTGATCCACATCAAATGAAACCCAAAGGGGAACCGTACCCACCAATTAAGATAACATTTATTCGCATACAGCAGATTCCCTTTATCGTATCATTAATTTCACTACAGCAAACGTAATTAGTGCAGGCTTCAAAAGCAGTGACTATCACTATGTAACACTAATTTGTTTTAGATTAGCTGTCCCACTCCCACTAGATTCATTAAACCTGCAAAGAAAAGGGACCCTCACAGAAAATCAAATATGTCTTCACTCAAGGACTTCACATCCCGTCGTGCATTGTTGTTACAATGATCAGTGGCTCCCCAGGTCACAGGGGTTAAAGGTTACCAACTGGACTTGTTAGGGATCACTGATCCTTTGAGCTACAGAGACAGGCGAGACAAAACAACCATTCTCCTCCGCCTCTGGAAGAAGAAGAAGAAAAAAAAGGAAAATGAGGGGGAAATCAAACTGCGTCTCAAAGACATAACAAATCAATCTTTTCCCTTCTAGCAAAGGATCAGAATCGATTATATGGATGCACAAAAGCCTTTATGTTTTTCCAAGTCTGAAATGGACGGCTAAACAAAACATCAAACTCAATAGTTTTCAAAAGATGACAAAAAAGAGCACTTTTCTTTCAAAGAATTGTCAGACAGAGTTACTGTATGTCCTCGTTTGCTGCCTCTGCCTTTTAAAAAACGGTGAACATTCACTGCACAAACCTCACTAAGGATTTCAACTTTCCAGGCCCTCTTAAAGAGTCTCCAAAAGTCATCCAGCCCGCTCTTATTCTCGGGGCATCGAATAATCCAGTTTTGTCAAAGCCTCTGGCAAGTTTATGCACAAAGTGTGCTTTGGAAACTGAGCTTTTTTTTGGGTTGCAGTATTTGCAGGATGGGTCCGCCCCTGCCATCTTCCTGATATGAAGGTGCATATGTTACCAAAAACCATGTTCTGTTCCCAAAGCTTATAATATCAAGAAGTTTTTAGTGCCTGAGCCTAACACAGTGGTTACTTATTCCACCCCGTCACCTTTCAGGTCTCTAAAATGGGACAGTTATGTCTTGGTAGCTAATTCTGACGCACAATGACACCTCCCCTCACCTTCTACATCACTGCCAATACATCAGTCTCATTCTTTCCCCACTCATATCAAACAGAGAGGTGTAAACACACAGTGCCATTCCTACTATTCGCTCTTTTGCAAATAATTGAGGTGTGAATGAACCGTCCCTCGCAGCAGGGGAGTAATCGTGTTTGTGATGGACTGCGAATATGTGAAAAAGAGTTAATGCAAGTATCCACATCATCAGTGTCTGTGCTGCAATCATTTAAATCACTCAGGGTCGGCATTTCGTGCGTCTACATGCCTTGAGGAGCAGCAAATGAAGCTTAAGGCTAGACCTGCAATTGCACAGTAGGCGGAGCACAAGTGAAAGACAGCTCGCTGGTTGTGTTTTTTAGCGTTGTGTGTGCGCCAAACAAGCCCATGTTCATCCCAGTATGAGTTAGCTCAAATGTGCCAGACAAAGTGTGTTCCAAGGTATGTGCATTCTAATTTATTCAGCTTTACTGTTTGAGTGTTTCGTCAAGGCGCAGTCACAGTGTGCCTGAGAGGAACCTGCTCAGCTTCCATGTGTGCTGTTGCAGCCCACATGGATCTATAAGGGAGTGTGTATTTTTGTGTTTTGTGTCTGTGCATTCGCTCATAGTTGGGTACGTGCCCACCTTGATGCCACAGGTAGCTGTGTGCTCAGTGGAGTGTATGTCGCTACACCTGTTCTCCCCTCAGGGAGGCGCTGTCCATGTCCAGCTGGCAGAGCGGAGCCGGGACAGAGGATTGGACAGATTGGATAAGCGGTGGGACATCGGGATGAGCAGAAGACATGGTTGAAGGTGAAGGCAAAAATAGAGGGAATAGGAAAAGTACAGCGACAAGAACAATAAGAGCTGGGGTGGATGACAGATTTTGCGGCAAGCCTTGGGAAGATGCTAAGAAGGGCGTATGAAGGACAAATGATTAAAGTGAAGTGTAGCTTACACCTTACTTTGCACTTAAATAAGCCTGCACAGCAAAAAAAAAACCTGTCACCTGAAGCTTTTCTGTGCTTGAACTCATGGTTAAATGACAGGGATGCTCCAGAAACATTTTATGAACACGTGCCCGGTAACTTGGGACTCCTCTGAAGTCTCAGTCTGGGTGCGATGCATTAAAGGACTAAATCTCCAACACTTCTGTTTCTAAATATAAATCTTCATGTCTATGTATATTGATGTACTGATATATTGAGTTATAATGCTCTCCTTAAGTGAATCTAAATTTTTCTGTTCTTAAACTGAATACGGTAATCTATCCGACGCAAGCTGACCTGTTTATCCTGCGCTAAACCGCCGGGTATTTCAATGACACAAAGCTAGTATGTCTAAGGTTGTTTTGCAGGATGTTTCACGATATGAAATAAAGCATAACTTCACATCATATACAGAGCCAACATCTGATATAAAAATGAGGACATTACATGCAAGCTTTAAATTTCCAGTCTTTACCTTTAATCTAACCTCTCCTGTTCTGTCTTACATCTTTCTTCATCTCCGAGTGAACTTCTCTCTCATTCTCAGAAATACAGCAGCTGGACCTTTAGTTAGCAGACACGCTGTGTGACAAACTGCACGCAAACAGTTTGCATGTGTGCTGATATTTGTTGAGCTGTTAGAAACGTTTTTGAATTTGCTCCATTTATGCTCATTTCTCTTCTGTAGGGCTAGCTAGATGCTTCCGCGCTGCAACCCCAACTTACAGACATCTGCACTTGGTCCACTTTAACTCTTGACTACAGCGCTATAAATGATGTATAAATGATGTATAAATGATGTATTTTTGTCACCCATTTGAATCCAGTAAGCCCCGTTGATGGAGGATACATCAGAAGGATTGTGTTTTATGTGTTGTTGCCCCCTCTGATTAGGCTCAAATTTTTCAAAATGTTTCATCTTAATGTAGAAAACCAAGGTCAACTTATGAATCATATTTGGTTCCCCGACTGTAAGTGGTAAAAAAAAAATTCTAAGAAGTGTACAGGAAAAATACATATATGCATGCTTCTTAACCTCACTGAGGTGCGGGATGGGCGTCATATATATAGAGTGTGGAAATCACCAAAAATAGTCACTTAACCTATAAAGGGTTCCGTACAGTAACAAAGTATTTGCACTTCGTTACATCCCACCTCTGTGCATTTTCCAGATATTTTTTACAGATATGACAGGATTATGTTTGTGGAATATTTGTTGAATACTAGATTTAGTTTAGCTTGCTGACTTTTTGCGCTTTCAGTTGCATCTCACAGTCTTTGTCATGCATGTAGTTTCAGATCATATGTTTTTTCCAGGGGAAGACAATAAACTGCCACATTCCACTGCAGCTCTAGAGTGAGATTATGATTTATACTCTACCTCGTGATGTGACCCACTGCGACTCGATAACAAACATCACCTTGTAACAGTGGAAAAGGGACAGCCACTAGGAGAGACTACCTGGGGAGATCAGTCATTTTCAAAATGTCACCTCACAGTGCTGAGATTCATCACTAACATTGGGTGAAACTGAATCAGTAGGATTTTAGCAGAAAGCCCGAAGAATTGCACTGTAACAATGGATTGACTTGTTTTGTTTACCACCTTGATGTCTACCTGTCTTTTCCTATATCTAAAAAAAATGTCTCCAGTTCCTTCTTTCACTGTCTGCGAGTGTTATTTCACTGTCTGTAACTTCATCTCACCCACTCTCAGTCTCCTGGGTCTAGTTAGGGTGTGTGTGTGTGTTTGTGTGTGTGTTTGTGTGTGCCTCAGTTTCCTCTGTCCTACCTCCAGGCTGAAGTGTCAGACAGTGGAGTGTAATGTCTTTCTCTCCCTCCATGTGCAGCTGTTAGCTAAAATACTGCAACACTACTGCAAAAAGCCACAGGGGCAGTCCATATAGACACATAGACACTCTCACACATAGACACTCTCACACATAGACACACACACACACAGATAGATAGATAGATAGATAGATAGATAGATAGATAGATAGATAGATAGATAGATAGATAGAAGAGAGAGAACTGTATGAGAACATTGCACACACACAAACCTCAGAGGGAACACATTCCATAACTCATTACTTGGCAGCTGCCTCATATCCATCACCATGTTTGAGTTCATTCAGCAGGGAACATATGTACGACTTACTGGGCTGAGACAACACACACATAAACACACATCCAGTATCACATAAGAATAAGTTAAATAATGAAGCCAGCGTCTTTAGTTGCTCATTTACATATAATTAGAAAACAGATGATTTATATAATCCTCCTCCGTTTCATATGTACATACATGCAAACAGACACACATCAGCACTATCGTGTCCTCCTCATTAGGAGAGCAGTCTTGGTCTCCTGAGTGTCCTTCTACATCGTCACGGCCTTCTGTCTTTTTTCTTTTCCCTCTTTCCTCTGCTTTTTTTCAAACTTCCACTCATACACCTCCACACACACACACACACACACACACACACACACACACACTGCACTTGCTATCCATAGGCCCTGTCCACTGGGAATATAGCACGACGGAAGGTAAGGTAAGGGAACAGAGTGAGAGCTGAAAGTGATAGTGGGTAAAAAAGCGATGTAGGCTGAGAGGCAGTGAAAGCAGAGAAGTGAGGGGGGAAAAGCAGGGAAATAGGTAAGTAAGAAGAGTTGGACAGTGAGAAGTGGTGGGAGGGTGGAGGAATTCGAGTAAGAGAGGCCAAGGTCTGAAAGGTAAGGGAGTGGGCTTGAAAGAACAAAAAAATGTGCCAAGTATCTCAGAAATGAACTGCTGGGCAAAAGAGGGGAAAAAAACAGACTTTTACACACACATAAGTTTTTGAAATCGAGACGAATTCAGCCCTCCTTTTGAACCAGCAGCTACACCCAATGTAGGCCATTCCCAAACACTTTAGAATTAGGTCCCGCTCTCCTCTCCCTGGAAAGGAGAAGCGTGAAATTGACCAAGTCAAAGCTGCAGCCTGAGCAATGCTGATTTCCTGTCATTGTACCAGAGGCAGCATCTATCCAATGTGACTCTGCTGTTGTGATCTGGGACAGAGCTTGGGTTTCACCCTTGAAATTCTTTATGAGGTTTATGTTACATATGGGATCATGCATTTTTAGGATTTAAAAGCAAGAGGACACATGTTAAAAGAAAGCATGCTCCTTTTAGGTTTGAATATGAAGAGTCATAGGCCTGTGCTAATATTAGCAGTTTGGACTATGAATATATCTCCTCTGTATGCATCAACAGAGCAGAATCATGTTACTGAACTGCTACTAATTTACCTATGTAATTGCTAAATGTCCCTCCAGCTGTTTTCTTTTTAGTACCGCTTACTCAAGACATGTTGCTGGCATCAAATTCAAAATGAGCCAATATTTTTCATGAATTAGTAAAAAATGTCTCAGTTTAAACATTTGATAGGTTTTCTGCATTCTACTTTGAATAAAATATGGGTTTGTGAGATATGGAAATCAGCACTTCCTGTTTTCATTTACATTTTTACACAG